>BROG01000313.1:392500-397500 GCA_030159075.1 Atrina japonica
TGCCACAAACACTGTCCGGTCCTTTAGTGATACCTCTCAAAGACAAACAACTGTATGCCCTAGGTATAGATGTACGTACGTGCCAAGGCGATGCAGACAAACAGTTCAGATTCGTCTACAAAATGGGAGAAGATGCAGATCTTGTGATTATAATCGCTGTGAAAGATTTGTAGACAGATGGGCAAAGGGATTTGCATCGTAATACAATACAATAAAATCTGGTAGGCTGTAATATAATCATATGAACGAAATATCTAAATTTTATCATCCAAGAATATTTATTAACGACCGACGATCTCGTTAAAAAATAAGGTTTAATTGTATTTCCAATATATACCATTTCACGACAACTGCGTTGCACTAGATGTACTAGTGATTTCGCCTACGCACTTAACACTTTCGCGTGACATCAACAAATTTCGTACCCAACACATCACGACCAATGAAATACAAGTCTTACTCAGGGAACAATTTGTTTTTTATCAGGTACTATTTGTCTTGGAACGGTATTCTTGGGCACGGAACGTCTAGATGCCACTCGAATTAGTAGGAACGCGGTTATCGTGAAAGAGTCTATTTCAGCTTTAATTGGTATGGCATATTGCAGGTCTGATCGTATCAGAGAAATCTCTAGAATAGGACGTGGTTGACAAAGCGATCAACATAGGAATTACAAGTTTTGATCATTCGGTGACACTTCAAACAATATTGACGTGTATTGACACACTTCCAAAACTAAAATAGAACCTTTTGTTAATTCATCAATAACTGATATTTTCCTCTATTAGTGACGTAAAAACATAGAAAATAAAATAAATCACTTTATGGCTGTACCCTTTATTGTTAATTATAGTAAAATACATACATCCTGGCGGTTGTAATCTCTTGGACCCTTTCTTGACTTGGATGACTTTAAATCTTAGCATAATGGCAATTTTATTTTACTTTATATTACTTAAATTTACACTGGGAAATGTAATCTTCCCTACTTGTCACCATATCTAAGAGAAATCAGCGAGGAATAAAACGCCTTTTTCTTGTCTTAACCGGAAAATAAGTAGAATTATCTATATGATAATCAAAAGGTTTCCCACACCCCACCGGGTTATGTGAATCGGGCCATCCTAGGATTGGCATTGGCCTTAATTCGAAATATTGCAGATTGAGTTATTTTGTTATCTGTGCTATGGTCACATGTTAAATCATGGTAATTTTCTATCCACGAATGTTCCGCCTCATCGATACTTCATTTGTATTGGATAATCGGTTCCATCATGGAGTGTAATTGGTGCCTTTGGATCTGAACTTTATCATCTTTCAACTCTGATGGTGGGGATACATTAAATCCTTAAAAGCTTTTATTTTCAATTTAATGGAGCTCGTTGGTTGTCTTATAATATCTCGCCCCATATTATCCTTCACAATGTTCGCTGTTATATGAATAGGAGTAGATAATACTTAAAGGTGCGACAAAATAATACTTTGACAAGCTCGCTGAAAGATATATGCAAACTTTATTCATATTGACTCACGTGTTGACCAGATGACTTTGGTGTTTAATATGGAATCAGACGGACAAGAAAGACAGGGTTTATTTCTGGCGCCATTGAATTAGGTAAAATATTGATTGATATTGAACCTTCGACGATAAGAACAGGACTTGTGTTACATTTATATAAAGAAATCGGCATTGTCATCGCAAAACTCCTTTAAGCGATAAGTGATTTAACTTTGTAACAATGGAGTCTCTTACTTCTGGTCAGCGCATTTTCAAGACCCACTGGAACCTAAGCTTATTATGTGAAAATGTATGCCAGTTTACCGAGACCAGCGGTTTCTTTCTGAGCAGATTGTTACCGGTTTATCCCCTTCACCGTTAGAATCAGATAAGTTCCATATAACTGATTGTTGAGTGTGACTTAAACACTATTCAAAATACATAAGCTATAGATATGAAAGTATGGACTGTACTTTAATTGTTATTCAAGTTAATATATATTTTTTTCAATTTCAGGAACATCACTTTTGTGTTATACCTGTACATCAAAGTCTCGGCAGTCCATCAAGGATTTACTTGCGTGCCAGTGACCATCCATATTGTGCCAAAGTTTAGAACATTCCTCTCGGAATGCGCTAAATACAAAATCGACGAAAAACGCTGAAGCAGTGTCGTATTATGGAAAAGTGAAGCTAATGTTCAAAACTGTTGTGAATTATGTTTCATAATGTTTTCATTGTTAAGATTAAAATTGTTAAACAAATTGTCTATTTGATTACTTTTACTTTCAAATTTCTTTTGCGTACTAAATATAAATAGTAGTATAAATAGTAAGCAGTTTTTCAATTTTACCTAATAATAAAATAAGAACATGAACTAAGGCAATGCTTTCAAAGCGAGCAAAGCTCCTGTTTCAAAAATGCAGGGGGATGGGGATGAAGTATTCATTGGACGTCTATCTTATTTCACAAGGGCAACACTTTTCCCGCAAAAATGAGTCAAATATGAGCACTTCCGGAAAGTATTGGCTAGAACAAAGTCTCCAAAAATGTTTGACTTGAATACGTTGATGTGAAGGATGTCTAATCAAGCGTAACGTTGAGGTTCCTGCAGTTCCTACATTTTGTTTATGCCTCGTGCAAATTCCCGATGTGATCGGATATTTCACTAGAGTATCAGTCTAGAGTACCTGTATGTAGTAAGAAAATTGTGACCTAAATCTTTATGTAAAGGTTTTTTATTTTCAAAATGAAAAAAATTAAAATTTCAATCATTTCATTCTTCGTTTGACAATATGTAAATGACAAATAATCCAAAGTAAATTACATTAATGGTTAGTACTGCTAGTGAATTTTATAACTGCAATTTATGATCATGGAAGTTTACAAAATAGTCATTAGGTGAACGATAATAGGTGATAAGGTCTACACGTTTGCCAGGGGAACTATAATAGGAGGGATACTGGGTTATAAGATGAACTATAATATACGGTTATAAGTTGAACAATAATAGGAGAAGATACGCGGTTATAAGGTGAACAATGATAGGCGGAGATACACAGTTATAAGGTGAACGATAACAGGAAATTCTATACGGTTATAAGTTGAACGATAACAGGAGGTGATATACGATTATACGGTTAACAATAACAGGAGGTGATATACGGTTATAAGGGGAACAATAATAGGAAATATACGATTATAAGGTGAACAACAACAGGAAGTGGTGATACACGGTTATAAGGTGAACGAAAACAGGAGGTGGTGATGTACAGTTATAAGGGGAACAACAGGGGTGATATACGGGTATAAGGTGAACAACAGGTGATGATATACGGTTATAAGGTGAACAACAGGGGGTGATATACGGCTATAAGGTGAACAATAATAGGAGATATACGGTTATATGATGAACAAAAAAGGAAATTATATAAGGTAATAAGGTGAATTATAACAGGAGATATAAGATTTTAAGGTGAGCAATAACAGGAGGTGATATACGGTTATAAAGTGAACAATAATAGGAGGTTTATACGATTACAAGGTGAACAATAATAGGAAATATACGGTTATAAGTTGAACAATAATAGGAGATATACGGTTATAAGTTGAACAATAATAGGAGATATACGGTTATATGATGAACCAAAATATGAGGTTATATACGTTTATAAGGTGAACAATAACAGGTGATATACGGTTATAAGGTGAACAAAGGCAGGAGGTTATATACTGTTATAGGGTGAACAATAATAGAAGATATATGAATATAAGGTGAACAAGAATAGGAGATATACGGTTATAAGTTGAACAATAAAATGAGATTTACGGTTATAAGTTAAACAATAATAGGAGATATACGGTTATAAGTTAAACAACCGCCAACATCGGTGAGCAGGTTACATGTTGTACGGATGCTGTACAGAATTACAAACATACAAATGTTAATCAGGAAATTCAGGCTAGTAATGTGATTCAAGGATCTAAGCGAAGTGAATTTGAATATGTGCCTAAAACTCAACATGGACTTATTAAAATCAGGAAAGGGGAGTTAAGAATTAACATTCCCATATATAATTGTTGTTGGAAATATAACAGAAAAAATAAATCAATTTGTTTGAAGGTTAAATGATTTTGTTTTCTTAGTTTTGTTTAGATGACAGCTGCACGGCTGTTAAATAGTTATAATCCATTCGGCTTTTCAACAGCTAGCTGTTGAATATCTGAATAGGGCTAAACTCTAGATACATGTAGAAGAGTAACAATATACCACCAAAGCACGATGATGTCATTAATTTTTTTAACAGGAGGATATACACGTTTGTAATATGAACAATACTAGGAGGTGATACCGGGTTATAACATGAGCAATGTTATATGGGGATATGTATGAACGCTTGTATTTATATGAAATTAGAAATACATACTGTAATAAGACAAGGATTTGCACGAATATGTAGCTGTAATACGATGCAACCATAAAGTATACTAAAGAAGTACCGATGGATATTTGAAGTCCAAGTCCAATAGAATACTACAAATCAGATATAACAACAGTCTCGACACGAAAAGCATTTGCGAATCCCACACGGCATGGGACCAGGTGTCCGGAAGGAGTAAACGCCTCGTTAGCATGCCACACCCGTTGCAAATGTTCCATGAATACCTCTAGCATTCGGCAAAAAGGTGAAGTTCGGTGAAAATGTCAAGCTCGGAATAAACATATAATGAAAATGTACGAATGATTGTTCTAGTTAATAAATAATTTAAATTGTATTTTAGCAGGAAAATCATATTGACCGAAACGAGAAGGGCCATAAGGAAAGTTAATTTCCACGTTGACGCTCGCTATCAAGTGAAAGGCGTATAACTATATCTTAGACTGATCCTGGTTAATGTATTAGTGTACAGCTGAGAAAATATGCTGATAGATTCTTCAATGCCGTTATGTAATGGCTATCCCATGAGACTGGCTTTTTCGTTTATATCCATCTCGTGCGTAC